>BPTQ01000007.1:290924639-290971261 GCA_019973895.1 Chrysanthemum seticuspe
ATGTATAGTTCTCTCTAGGTTCAAAGCGTTGCAATTTTTTTTTTTTCATTTCATTTTTTGTATATCTGAACTACTTTTTCACAGCTTTCCGTTTGACATTTTTGTTAATACAAATAACATCATTAGACGTTATTTATATTTTATGATCTTTACATAAGTTTTGTTAACGACAAAAGTAAATTTAATTTTTATAAAGCTTAAAGCTTGTCAAGTTTAATAGATATTAAAACAAACTTTTCAAATAATATCTTCATCACTCAAACATTTACATTTTGATTAATCATATTATTTTTATGACTCTAAACCATAATGTATGTGAACATTTTTAGATCAAGCATGTTTTAGTTTCTTAAAACAAAACATTACATATGTATTTACATTTTAACATATTTCTAAAAATAGAAAACAACACACGACATCATGTAGTGCATCATTGAAATCTCTAGAAGATTTCACTAGATATTTTGTGTAGATTTAGACTCTACATATCTTACACAATCTTGGATAGATATGGTTGACTTTGGTAAGATTTTGTTAATCTTGCTGTCAGACCCCGACGGCACCAAATATTTACACGGGTGGAACCCTTTTGAGGGATCCGTGGTCCGTGGTGCCTGCTGATCATTTTGGCTATAAATAGCAAAGCCAAACCAAGTTGTTTCTCATCCCTTTCTAGCATATTCACATACATTCCTTCTCTCTAACATTTCTAACTCAGTTTCATATCATTATAGTGATCCTCTTTTGTAGCAAAGAAGATCAAGGCATATTCAAGCTTCAACAAATAGTTGGAAGTCTTGTTTGATTGTTATTGTATGATCTAGTGTTGATTCATACATCATTGTTGTATCAAACCATCATAATCTTGTGAGTGTGAGTGGTTAGTATTTTAGTCCTTAAAACCTTGAAAAGAACTCGACATCTAGCTTAGTGTCGAAAATAGTGTGTAAGCGAAGTGTAAAGGTTTCTCCGCCTTTGAAAGGATCTTGTTGACTAGTAAAGTTAAACTCTCGAGTGTGAGACTCGGGGAGTGGAGTAGGGCAAGGAAAAAGAGTCCTTGTAGACCGAACCACTATAAACAATTTGTCGTGGTTTGATTGTTTCTTTCCTTATCTACTCTTTATATATATTGCTTGCATATTGATTATTATTCACTAACATATCTATTCAACCCCCCTTCTAGTTTTCCACAATTAGTATCAGAGCTTCGTTGCTCAAGAATTTCTAAAATTTATTGTATTTTATAAACTTGAAACGATGCATGGATTCCGAAAACTTTAAAGAAAGGCAATCTATGCAAAGACCACCACTCTTTGAAACCAATAGATTTATCTATTGGAAAAACCGTTTTGAAACATATGTAAAATCAAAAGATATAGATCTTTGGTTCGTTATAATTAAAGGAGACTTTAGTTCTACAACAAAAGATATTTCTGTTGAAGATCAAAAGAAATTAATAGCTAAAAATAATGAAGCTAAAATGATGCTTTATAATGCTTTGCCTAAAAAAGAATATGAAAGAATTTTTATGTGTGAAACCGCTAAAGACATTTGAGAATCTTTAATTATTACACATCAAGGAAATTCACAAGTCAATGATAACAAAATTGATCTTCTTGTTCAACAATATGAACAATTTGTTATCCCTGAAGATGAAACCATTGATTGTGTCTTTGCTCGCTTTAATACTGTTATATCATCTCTTAAAGCACTTGATGAATCTTTTCGTAGTAAGAACTTTGTCAGGAAATTTCTTAGAGCACTCCATCCGAAGTGGAGAGCTAAAGTGACGGCTATTGAGGAATCAAAAGACCTCTAAAAAATGCCACTAGACGAGCTAATCGGAAACCTCAAAGTACACGAAATGGTGATGGAGAAAGATTCGGAAATCATCCTAAGGTAGCGAAATTCCTTGTCGCATAAGTAGCGACCTGCACGAATGGTGTAACGATCAAAGGAAAAAGAGAGAAAGTCAAATCCATTGCTCTAAAGGCAAGAACGGAATCAAGTGATGATGACGAATCTTGCTCCGGTAGTGAATATGAGGAGTATGCCATGGCCGTTAGTGATTTCAAAAAGTTCTTTAGAAGAAGAGGAAAGTTTGTAAGGCAACCTCGAGAAGAAAAGAAGCCATTCCGAAAAGACCGGGATGACAAAAAGGGTAAAGATGAAAGAAAGTGTTTTAGATGAGGTGATGCAAATCATCTAATAGGAGATTGTCCCAAGCCACCTAAAAGCAAAACTCAACGAGCTTTTGTAAGTGGTGCTTGGAGTGATAGTGAGGATGATGAAGAATCAAGCAAGGATGAGATCGCTCTAATGGCACATGAATCAAACGAGGTACATTCCGACTCATCTTATTCTTCTATTGATGATGACACTTTGCAAAAACAAATATAATCAATTGTGTGAGCTTAGTTTAAAAATCATAACTAAAAATAAGTTTTTAAAGACTAAAAAGGAATTTTTAGAAAATGAAGTCTATGAGTTAAAAGAAAAGGTAAAACGATTAGAAAAGGGAAAAACAAATGATGATGGTTGCAAATCATGTCAAGAGTTTAGTCTTGAAATAGAAAAACTAAAGCTCACACAAGAAGTTCTAATCGAACATAATTCTAAATTTAAAAGGTTTAATAAAAATATTGCTTGTGCCGATGAAATAGTTAGAATTCAAAAAACACCAGGAAACATGAATGGACTAGGATTTAATGAAGTATTAATTCAAAATAGTCAAACCAAAACGGTTGAAAAAGACGAACAAAATGTCAAAACTGCTGCAGTACAACACGGACCAGACGGACCCAAAAATAGGTGTAGGATCGTAATATTATTGTGTTGATGATTCGGGTGGTCTTGGATGATCAAAATACATGTTTGCCATAGTTAGAGAGTTAGTAGAGAGAGATCGTATTATTGCTAGAGGTTTACACAAAAGTATGGAATATTAGATTGAAAGCACCACCCCTTCCATCCATGGAAGGGGTATTTATACTTACAAACATAACGACCTCCTATCGGCCTGTGGATCAGGTATACAGTGGGTAAAGACCCGTCCTTCCTCCACGGTGTTACACTAAACTATACTACGCTACAAACTAACTAATAAACTGCAAAATAACGTAAATAACTACAAGTCTACGAGCTAACTTATGCTAGATAATATTTGGGGTGACCGACTCTTCACTATGGAATTTTCTAATTCCTAACAATCTCCCCCTAAGGGAGGTCACCCCATGTTTTACATTTAGAATCATAGCATTCTTTTCTTGACTTCGTTCTTGAGCTCGTAGACTTTAATTCTTCAACATCTGCATTTTTGTGCTTTAGCAGTGATTCTTCAAAGTCCGATTACATTGTACTATCAGTGGAGGTCTTTGAACTGATCCGCATCATTGATGATCTTCGAGCTTTCATTGAGATCATCAGCCACAGTAAATTTCTGGATCACCCTTTATTGTGTTGCCATCATGTGAAGTTGTGACTTTCGGACCGACATGCTCACACTTTTGAATCATGACATCTTTCCATCAGAGTAGCGGAAGCCTTACTGGTTCATGATATTTGCAGCATCGAAGCATAAGCATAGTATGAAATATCAGAGCCAGGTTATGTAGATATGCACCAGTCATGATTTCTTCAAATTAAGTGTGGATGCTGTGAGCATGCGGCTTTGGATTGACTCCTCAATTCTGATCAGCTGAAACCGTCCAAATGTACCTGCAAACAACAGTTAGCAATAAAACACACAAAAGTGTCTTTGATCACTTTCGTTGAATTGAGGTACACGGCCCACGGTTCCCCGTTGATCAGTACAAGTACTGCCTGTGATCAGGTAGGATTCCTAAGAATCTCCTTGACAGGGTTTCGCAGCTGTTCTAGCTGTTCTCAAACCGGAACGTCTCAAAGAAGACAACACGGAGTGAGTGAACCAGCGAATTGAGATTCACTGATTGATGAAAAATGATTTGAAAAACAATCGCGTATTGCTTGAAGAAAGAGTTTTGCAATACGACGAAGGTTTTATGAGAAAGATCAATTTTCAATCAAAATACTTTTTGTATTAGAGAATGAGTACACATTCGACGTGCTAGCGAAAAGAAGAGATTCGCACATCGAACGGTTTTTCTAAAAGTATTTTTTTTTTCAATCAGAGATACTTTTTGAATTTGAAATGAATACACATTCGAAGTGCTAGAGAAAAGAAGATTTGCACATTGAACGGTTTTTCCAAAAGTATTTGTCAATTCCAATCGTGGACCAAGGTTGATTCAAGAGTGAATCGCCCCATCGTTTCTATCCAGTTGTCACAAGCTTGATCTTTAGAAAAGATCTCACATGTCACCCACCAAGAGCTTGTTTGATGTTGGCTCTAGAAGGATTTCCATCTTCATCGTGAATATTTTTTACATATCACTCAGATGTTCTGGCAATACCACAAGGATAAAGCGTAGGACTCTTAATATATTCTTACTTTCCACATTGTGTGAAACAGCAAGTCTTCATTAATTTAGTGTCCTAATGAGATATTGTGGATGATCTCTTGGCTCTAGACTCAATTGTGCATATTTGGTTCCTGTGCCGGAGACTAGGGAGAGGGTCTCTTCAATATCAAAAATCTCTAAGAGAAAGTCGATAGATTATGTCGGTTCCCCGTGAGAATGAAACAAGCCCTTTTAAGAGGAACTTGAGTGGCTTGGGAAGTTTAGTGCAGTGCGTCACTGGGTCCATGATGTCTTGTCTTCAATACCGGCGTTACCTTAGTAACCACCAATAGCATATGTATTGAACCCGGTTTCTGCCCTAAGGTTGAATTGATGGAGGGCTATTTCTTTTCACCCTTTTTCACATTCATTTCTTTTTCATTCTTCAACCTCTTCAGTGCTTACCGAGACTTCATAACTAGAACCTTGTTGGGTTTATTCCAGTACTAGCTCTGTCTCAGTCCGCACTCTTCCCATTTCTCATTTTCTCCTTTTTTTTTCATCATACCTAAGGACTCTACACTATATAGTGGATTGTCCCTGGGTAGATCCCTCCGGTTCTGGCGGATCATGGGAAAGAATACCTAACCTAACCATCCTTATAACACCATGCATAAAGTAAATTGGTCGGTCTTTTGGTATTGTTCTTTCCTTCATGAAACCAATCGAAAAATCATTTGGAAAAAACAATCAAGGTACTTGTGATACGAGATCAAAGCATTTTGTACCTTAATAGTTTTGATCATTTTAGAAATGCTCCCCCTCAACATGTGCATATGATTTAAAATTGTTTGGCACATGGAGGCAAGAGTTCTTTGAATTAATTTCTTGATCACAATTTCCTTAGAAAAATCCATTTGAATTTCTTTGGTAAAATTCTCCCCCTCAATATGTGCATAGGATATTTGAAATCATTTTATCACATAGAGGCAAGAGTTCTTTTGAAGCACATCCACGATCACAAAAGCCATTAAGAAAACCATTTGAAAACTCAATCAAGGTACTTTATGTTAAAACATAAAAGCTTTTGTACCTCGATAGTTTATTTTCCTTTAAAGTGCTCCCCCTCAATATGTGCTTCAAGATTCGAAAGCGTTTAGCACATATGAGAGAGCAGCCTGCACAATTGAATCAAAACGATCATCATTTATCAAATTTCATATTAAATCACAAATTCTCCCCCGATCAAAAATATCAAACCCTTTGAGATTTTGGATCCCAAGTGATTTAATAAGGTTTAGAAAACATGGGAGAATATGTGGCCTGGTTTAAATACTCATCATGTTTTTTTTGGATAAATGCTCCCCCTCAACATGTGCATTATGTATATTGAAATCGTTTGGCACATGGAGGTAGGAGTGCCTTTGAAGGACTAAAACCAATTCCATTAAAACAGATTTGAGATTTAAATCACGATCTCTCACCCAAACAAAGATTTCAAACCATTTTGAGATTTGTGATCCCAAAAGATTTAAATAATTTAGAAAATTTTGGGGAAAGACGTGGCAAGATTTGATTTTGAAAAATGACAGATAAGGACCATATTTAGACATTAAAGATTGTTAGTGTCAGGTATGATTGTTTTAAGAGACCTTTAAGTAAAATAAAACAATTTCACAATCAAACAAGAACAGAAAAAATTTCATTTTGACAGATCTTTGAGTTTTAAAGAAAATCATACCATGACATAACATTAAATCTTTAGATCACCACTTTTTAACGTACACACGGACTTTTATGAAGAAATATCGTTTGAAAATATTTAACATGAAATCACTCTCCCCCTCAATCGATGACCGAAGTTGATAATTGAGTGACTTAGGTTTTGATAAAATGAAGTCCGGTGATTTACAAAATTAAGTCCAATAATTTTCAAAACAATATTTTCCATTTTCAAAACAATTTAATCAAATTAATTCAAAATTGTTTAAAAATGGTATCCTGCACAAAGATACGTTAGTGGTTGAGAAGCTTCCGTAGTTGTTGCTGTAGGGTTTGGAAGAAAAACCATCTGCTGATGCAGTGAGACTTCTTCTTACGTTGCATTTTGAATGCCAACTGAGGTCAAATTAAGCTCCGTTTCTTCAATCACTTAGAAGAAAACCATCTGCCGATGCAGTGAGACCTCTTACGTTGCATTTATGCCAACTCTCCATAGAAGTCCAATTATGCTCCGTTTCTTTATTTGTCAACCCAAGATATAGTTACCCTTTCCTTTCGGCATCCAATCATCTTCAATTGTGGGATCCGGATCGGGAACATTCTTTTATACCAATATACCTACATACGTTAGTGAACACACATACAAATATATGGTGGTCGACATCACCCAAACAACAATCGACTAATAAAAGTCAATGCAACATATCAATCAGATCATATAAATGTATGGGAATAATTTGTTAATCAAACTCTAATCATCTAATCCTAGCAATCATATCCTAGGCACCTAGTCCTTCAACATAGGTTAACGTCATTTTTAATTAAGCATATTAGGATAATTAAGAAAGCCCGTTAGATGATGTAGATTTGAAAAACATTATCCCCCTCAATCAATGACTCATTTTCTAAAAAGTTTAAAAGCGCTGAAGTCATTGATTGAGTTTTCAATTTTTTACGAAAAACTCTGAATCTGATTGTTTTACAAGCAACTCAAACCACCATTTTTGAAAACACCAAATATTTTTCTGAAGAATTTTAGACGGAAAAACATTTGTGTAGGAACAACAGTCCTTCGACATACTTTCCTCAATTAGTTTTAGGATAAGTGCACGAAATATTTGAAAATTGTTTTAGCGTAGCACTTTCCTTCCATGAAGAGCGGGTTGCTATCTGAAATAATGGCAAGCCATGGTTTAAGCATGGGTTACAGTCTGAAGAAACTGCAAGCCATAGTTTAAGTACGGGTTACAGTCTGAAATAACTGCAAGCCATTATTGAAGCGCGGGTTACAGTCTGAAATAACTGTAAGCCATTTTTTTTGTGACATGTTTAGAAAAGAATATTTACACCTCCTGCTCGAACTTCATCTATGGTCCCGTGCCATTATTGAATGACATTTATAAGACCGCAGATGTTATCGATACCAGAAGACATGTCATGAGAAAACATATTTTTGGTATTTTCTGATTTTTCAAATTTTTATGGATTTTTGATGATTTTATATTTTTCTATTTTGTTTTGCTGGTTTTATATTTTTGTATTTTTTTTTGATAAATATTTACAAAGATAGTTTAGATGATATAGTTAAAGAAAATGATGATACGAGTACCGAGATAAGGATATCGAGCAGCCCCGTTGTAGAAGATAGAAGTCATCATCTCTTAAACATTCACCACCAAAGCTTCCAAGGCTCTTGAATCGAAGAGAGAAATTGAGCCACTTGAAAGTGAGACTTTGGCATCTTCCCCCCAAACCGAAAATCCTTTGGATGAGCAGATTCGAAGCTCTATTTCAAGCTTGACTTAGCCAGGTGCACAGAAAAGCACACCATTTACCATAAATCCCGCTGCTCCTTTTAAGAAAGATAATCGAGATTCTCCGTTCGGGGTTATATCATTAACAAGAACAACAACAACGTATCATCCCACGCATAAAACAATCTTCTCAAATTTCATTACCACTGAAGTCTGAAGCAATGCATCCCCAACGAGTTTTCAAGAGACCACTTCCCCCAAGTAAATGAATAGATGCAGTCAGTCTCTTAGACTAGAGCTCACGAACCCGAATACACATACCCGAAGACAAAGAAACTTATACCATCGAAGTAGCAGATTAAGTCCAATAGCCAAAGAATAACCCCGATGTATACTTTTCTCTCCCCTAAAGAAAGTGCATGAAGCTCAAGAACCCGAAGTACCCGAATGCCCAAAGAGAGAATAACCGATAATCATTGAAGAAGCAGGCCGAATCACTGATTATCTCTGCGGATGACAATCTCTGCAGATGTCAACTCCGAAATAAGTGATTATATCTCTTAATCACAGATTAAGCTCTCAAGTGAAACAGCTGAGCATCCCCAATGTACACAATTCTCTCTCCCCTGATGATTGCGATAACATCGAAATCATCACACACTTGTGTACCTTCTTTCATCATCAGAAACTAACTCTTACATCTCTTCCCCTGCGTAGTTGGAATAAGAACACTAAACGCTTTGATGAGTAAAACCTTGAGTTTCTCTTCGGTCATGACATTTGTTTTCCCGGGATATCTTCAATCACTTAGAAGAGTTAATTTCATCAAGTTTACTCGCCATGAGTCAATCCTTGAGTTTCTCTGCGGTAATAACATTTGTCTTCCCGGGATATCTTCAATTACTTAGAAGTATTAAGCTCATCAAGTTTACTCGCGTTTAGATGCTTGTCTCCTTCCCCCTTGCTGGTTTTGATACTTCAGAATCAGCAACATATTATAAGCCCGTATACTAGAAATCTGTTGAGAAGATCGCTTGAAGTCTTTGTGAGAATCAACTTGCTGAAGAACAGAATGAGCAAGTCTAATTGGGGATTAAATCAAACATTTCACCCTCCCCCAATTAGTGCTCTCCCCTGAACCGACAATCTTATGATGAATGCCCAGATTAAGAAGAAGTCTTTAGATCATTAAATGCAATTCGTCTTTGGTCTTCTAACATATAGCAAGAAATGTAGAACAGACTGTAGACTCGACCTTCTTCAAGATTGTCCAGTTGGGGAATAGATAATTAACATCTTCAACTCACACCAAAAAGCATCCCACCAAAAAGCATCCCAATTAACTTACATCTTGCAAATCCCCTTAACTAAAATCCCTCCCAATCAAACAAGAACAGAAAGATGTTCATCAAGGAAATCAGCAATCAGGCCGCAACGAACACACAAGATGGTAACACCAAACTACCAATCACATCAAACAAGAACAGAGAGATTGTTCGGAATCATCATGTTGATGTATACGTGAAGCATTAACTGGAAGCACTTTGTCGATAAACTCATCAATCTGAGTGAAGATGTCAACCAACGGCTCTTAGAAGAGAAAAACTCCATGTGAAGATAACCCGATAAGAAGAAGCTCGGTTCTTACATGAGTTTAGAGCCGTATGACCATTTATATTCTCAAATATCAATAAAAAATTCACACTTCTTCTCCCCCTCAAGAATTGCATACGGAGATGCCATTCTTGACTAAAAAAGTGAAAATCATCCGAATGTTCTATTCACACTTCTCTCCCGCAAAATCAGCACATGATGTTGCCATCTTCATCATAATCGAGCAAGTGGAATGAGAAAAACAATCAGTGGTAGCCCGGTTCACTTGATGACTGAAGCGCATGGAAAAAGTATGAAGCATGTTGATGAGAATGGTCATAATAAGAAGATTTCTCTTCTTTGGAAGATAAAGCGCACTGAAACGTACACTTTTCTTTTCTTTAAGAACGAGGCATGAACTGCTGTGTTCAAACGTCATAAGAAGATTTCTCTTCTTTTGAAGATAAAGCGCACTGGAACGTACACTTTTCTTTTCCTTAGAGTACGAGGCACGAACTGTTGTGTTCATACGTCATAAGAAGATTCTCTTCTTCGGAAGATAATGCGCACTGAAACGTACACATTTTTTTTCTTTAGAGTACGAGGCATGAACTGAAGTGTTCATACGTCATAATCTCTCTCTTTTCAGCTCTCTTAGCAAAACATGTAATCATCCCCATTATCATTCAGTAGGCTCTTTGTAGTGACAACTGATGGAGAAAAACCCAATATGATGAATTTGACCCTGAAGTAAACTAACCCGAACTCGTGACTTAAACTTGCACATATGTAACAAAGAGCGGTGTCGAGACTTCATGCCCATTTGAATCTCTAAGTACTCTATACTCTTCAACCAACCAACCATCAAGTATAAGACGTACATCACCTCTTGAAAATCCACAATTAAATGTGACACTGAGCACTACAACGTAACTCCTTAAAGTGATAGTTATTTTTGTGGCAAAAAGAGTCCAATTTCCCCTCGTGGTAAAAGAAAAAAGACTCCCAAGATTAACTAGATTTCCAAGTCTTCGTTTTTTGATAATAAGCTCGAACAAGGATCATGAAGAATCTTCATCCATCCATCCCCGATACCTTTAGATACTAAGTACACTTGCTCGTGATATTTCACTTCAACCTCAAATAAATAATAGTGAATTAACCCCGTTGTCACATCTTCTGATTAAAAGCTCAAATCTAGCCTTCTTTGACATTTAAATGAACTTTGATAATGGTTTCATCCCGACCATGGTTACAAGCATGTAACCCCGCAAAACCATAAAATAACCAAACTGCCAAGACAAAAATCCAAACACACATCCAATTCATGAAGTACACCCTTTTATCCTTTCTTCGAAACAGAACCCGTAACACCAGCATCAGAAGACCCCGAGATACGCTTTCCTTTCTCCAAGATGGTTCCATCATCACGGGATTTTTACAATTCAATAGTTTAAACCAAGAAATAGTTTCTTTCGCTGGATTTTACAAAACCAAGAATAAACCGTAAGATAGATCCGGGAATGCACTATACTATTACCAGGATGTTTCCATTGTCACGGGATTTTACAAGTCTATGATTTAAACCGAGAAATAGGTTCTTTCGCCGGAATTTACAAAATCAAGACAAAACCGTAAACAATGTCCGCTTGAATGTGTAATGACAACTTTGGTTTCGGTGAATATCTGTTTTAGGGGAACATGCAGTGGTTCATCAACGGTACATTTACCAACATCATCAACAATAACATCAACCATTAAACACTTTGGTAAACACATCACATACGCATTCTGTCGGCTGTGGCTGTGACCACATGGTGAGGTAAACCCGATATGTCAAACTTGATCATGAAGTGAACTTCCCCAGTTTTGTTACTTAAACTTGTACTAATCCATGTGAAGAAGAAACGGTGTACCCAATGTACAAAACCTCTTGACGTATCCTCAACTGCGTGAGACACCGAAGTGATAGTTACTTTGTGGGTTAAGCGAGAAAGCATCACAACTGTAAATAAATAGCCAAGTCTTTATCACCCTCTATAAATGCCCAAACAAGTCATCTTCGCGGAAAGGCAGAAAGAAAGAAGACGAAATAAGTAAACGCGCCCATAAAAACTTCACTTCATATCAAATAAGAAATATCGTACAAACAACTCCGTAGTCACCCTAGTTCCAATATCGATTCAAGCCGTGACACAATAACCTCTGTGAAAATGTATAGACCAAAGTACCCAACAACTCTCATCATTAAATCAAATTATCATCAAATCTCTTCAATAAACCTCAGTTAGTCCAATTTTCACAAAAATTCAAATCTCATAAAAACTCATAAATCATATCTCAACCATGAGAAGCCCATCTTTTAATCATTCAATGCCCATGTTCGATACACAGAAATTAAATCCGTACCAAAATTAGTACCATTCATCACAAGGTTAAAAAAAAATCATTAACCACATTCAATCAAGAGTCCGGTTCCACCTTATCCATCCACAAAATACATTCGGATAGCAAGTTGATGTTACTTAACATTTTCATGTTAGCGTGAACATTTCCATGTTAGCATTTAAGTCCAAGAGACCAACTTAACTTTGTAATTTTGACAATCTTTTCCAAGACTACTATAAATGATAGATATATGGTTTCCCCAGTTAGTCTTAGGAACATAAGTCCCAATTGGTTCAAGTAATATCACATGTTAATGTCCATTCCGTTCAATACCATGTGAGATGAGAAAAAGCAATGGCCCAACACCAGTCCACTAACATCTTCGGCCCACTTATTATCAAGAGAATGTGCAATAGCGAGACACAGCCCAACTTCCCAAAAACAATACACTGCCCATGCCCTTGATATCCAAATCAGCCAAACCCTACACTTTAGGGTATATAACGACACTTATCAGTGAGGTTACCCTAATTTTACACATACATAACACGCCCCCATCAACAGATCATCTCCAAACCCTAAAAATAAGACATCCGCCTCCATCACAAGCAAAACGAACCCAATTATTAATCCAGCTCCTTCATCCACGCTCTTCATTGATTGTGATATTAATCATGACCTAGCCACAGGGATGGCTCGAAGCTCTCAATATCAACGCCACAGGGATGGTTCGGCTTAGAGACAGCCACAAACTCATACCAAGAAAAGGTAGGTTTAACCTTTATGTTCGTGTCTCCATTTTTTTCTTTTAACCGAACATGGAGGAGGGATGAAATCATTTATTGGTTTTGTTCTTCCTTCAAATATTCGGATATTGTAGGATCGATGATGGATTATCACATGTGTACAATCTTCAACAGTCGAAAAATTATTGAGATGCACATGTTGAATATGAGATTTTTAAGCATAGATAATAACCAGATTGTTATTCATCTATCTTTCATGTTATGCAAACAAATATGAAGCAAGGCTTCACAATGATCAATGATGATGGTTTCAATCGTTCATGGACTTTGATAAGTCTTGACTTGACATTAAATAGTAGGAACGAAATGAAACAATTCTGAGATCGAGTGGTTTAATGAGATTGAGTCTTGATTCTTAGGGATCAGTGATGAGGATGGTTCAGTGAAAGATAAATCTTATAAAGATAGAACATGAACCATTTCTGATATCTAGTTGATGTTACTGATTAACTGTAGAGGCCTGTCGAGTCATGTAGGTTGTATGAGTTGGCAAAGAATGTGGAGAGTCTTGTTGTTTCGTAATTGTTGTGGTCGTGGTCAATTGATATACACTTCTTCTTCTTCCTTTCTGTTTCAGTCAAGTCTCTTAAAGTCACGTCGCTAGCTCAAGTCGCTAGCTCAAATCGCTAGCTCAAGTCACTAGCTTAAGTCTCAAGACTGAGTCACTACCAAGAGTAAATACTCATGGCAAGTCGCTAACATTTTTAATGAGTCAAGTCGCTAGCTTATTTATCAAACCAAGTCGCTACCTAATTTTTCAAACCAAGTCGCTACCTAATTTGCTACATCATTAGGAGTCTAGTCGCTACCCATCAAAACACAACTCGCTACTTGTTAAATAACAAGTAGCTACCATACTCAAATCGCTACCAGTTTGACTCAAAAGTCAAACTGCCACATTTTACATCACAAGTCGCTATGTAAGTCCTAATCGCTAGGTTAAGTCGCTAGGTTGGAATTCCGACAATATTCATAGCAAACCGATGAGTTTTGAGTTTTCCGATGAGTTTTCCGACCAAGATTCCGACCATGTTCATAAAAGCCCAGAAAACTGCTATGAAAAATGCTTCCTTTTTACCCGTTTTGACCCTGTTTGACCACTGGAATGTGACTAGATTCATATAACAAGAAAGACGCAGAAAATCTCATTTCTTATTACAGTTTTAGACCACAAAAAAACAATCACACCAGACACATATAGGTACAAAGATGTCATGTAAAGGAATATACTCTTTGGACCAGTTTATTGACGACAGATATGTTGACATGTATGACCAGGATATATTGAACCAAAAGAGATGCAAAGAAACATGTACAGGACTGTTAACCAAACGTTAAAACATTTCAGACCATAAAAGAAAACAGACCAGTATAAAACCATGTATCAAAACCACACAAAAACATCAAAACACAAAAACCTTGGCTCTGGTACCAATTGTAGGATCGTAATATTATTGTGTTGATGATTCGGGTGGTCTTGGATGATCAAAATACATGTTTGCCATAGTTAGAGAGTTAGTAGAGAGAGAGGGTGTTCTTGCTAGAGGTTTACACAAAAATATGGAATATTAGATTGAAAGCACCACCCCTTCCATCCATGGAAGGGGTATTTATACTTACAAACATAACGACCTCCTATCGGCCTGTGGATCAGGTATACAGTGGGTTAAGACTCGTCCTTCCTCCACGGTGTTACACTAAACTATACTACGCTACAAACTAACTAATAAACTGCAAAATAACGTAAATAACTACAAGTCTACGAGCTAACTTATGCTAGATAATATTTGGGGTGACCGAATCTTCACTATGGAATTTTCTAATTCCTAACAATAGGGTTCCGTCTGTTGTACAGTTTGGTGCCGTGGGGACTGCAGCAGGACATATGGTTTGTAATATGAACCGTAGTGAATTTGTCAAAGTAACAAAGAAAACTAAGGATAATGTTAAACTAAAACCTGCTGTTACATCAGGATTTGGACTTGCTAGAAATGGATTTAGATCTAAAACTACTCAACAACGATATAAAACACTGTTAGGAATTATGTAACAGTGGGTTCCTGCTGATAAAGGATCCTGCTGATAGAGTTATAGTCTCTGCTGATTGTGTGGTTCCTGCGGATAGTGCAGTTCCCACAGATAGTTATTTTGTTTCTGCGGATATGTAGTTTCCGTATTATTAGTTATTTAGTTACGATATGCATGAGTTAAAAGAAACCAGCGGCTAGGGTTTGATGTACGTTTTTCAATAACATTGTTAGTAATTTAATATAGATCCATAGAGGATCAAGTAATTGGTGTTTATTGTCTTCTTGAGCATTGTATTTATTTTCCGCGTGAATACAATTCTAGTAAAGGTTCTCCATAGTTCTCTTGTGATTACACAGGTTAACTATACTCTCTCTATGGCTTATAAGATCTATCTGGGACTGATCCCTACAAGTGGTATCAGAGCCTGGTGAGAATCTTTCTAAGAAGACAGTCTTACTCTCTTTCACAAAACCCTAACAATGACATCATCAAAACATTCCGATTCAGAAAATGATGAACAACCTGAGCCATCAAACACTCAGTCCAATATTCAGCAGGTTGTTACCACCATGACCAACAACAATGCTAAATTTCCCTACTTGAAGAAGGACGAATATGACATATGGGCTATGAAGATGGAAAACTATATCTCCAACAGTGATATCCATCTCTGGAACATTGTTCTAAAAGGCAACAGCAAGAAGGCTACTGGAAGAGATGCTGATGGGAATGTGATAATTCTTCCAGCAACAAAAAATGCAGAACCGGTTTCACTTCAGAGGGAAACCAAGGCCAGGACTACATTGCTTCAAGATCTTCTAGATGAGCATATGAGTGACTTTTATCATCTTGATGATGCAAGAGAAATCCGGAGAGCAATAAAATCAAGGTTCGGAGGAAACGAAGAGTCTAAAAAGATAAGGAAGTCAATGCTCAAGCAGAACTTTCAGGAGTTCTCAATTTCTGAAGAGGAAGGCATACACAAGGGATATGACAGGTTTCAGAAAATCCTGAGCCAGCTGAATCAGATGAAGTCCAAACCTGATAATGAGGAATGCAATCTCAAGTTCCTTCATGCTCTACCTTCTTCCTGGAGGCAGGTTTCTCTCACACTCAAGGCAAAGGGAGGCCTTGACTACTTAAGCTTTGATGACTTATACAATAAGCTTAGATCTCTTGAAATTGATATAAAGGGTCATTCATCTTATTCTCCAACTCCAACACACTCAGCTTTTGTTAGTACTACCAGTGCTAACAAAATGGTGTCTTATGCTGAAAGTCCCACTTCTTCATCAGCAGCAACCAGATCACACACTTCTTCTACAAGAAAATCAAAATCCAATTATGTGATAGAAGATGTGCTTTACTCCTTTGTTGCTGAAACTGAAGACCAACAGCAGTTGGTATATGAAGATTTTGAACAAGTGGATAAATGGGATTTGGAGTAGATAGATCTCAAATGGCAGATGGCCATGCTTGCTGTGAAAGTCAACGGGTTTGAGAAGGGCTCTGGGAGGAAGTTTGGCTACAAGGGAAGAGAATCAGCCAGGTTTGACAGAAAGAAGATCAGGTGCTTTGAATGCAACCAACTTGGTCACTTTGCTAGAGAGTGTCCAGACAAGAAAGGAGGTGACAGAAGAAGGTATAACGTATACAAGCTCAAGGAAGTTGAGGAGATGAAACCTACAACCTTGCTGTCTTTGGAGTCAAGGGTTGACTGGATGAGCATGTGAATAAAGCTGAGGATGAAAATCCTCTGGTTGGATTGGTGGCTGATACTGCTGATGAGATTACACTAATGGGCATCACTTCTCAGGTACAAAATTGTATATTTGATTGTAATGCTAAATATGATGCTCTTAAAAGTGAATTTGATGATGTTAATGGCCAATATAAAGAATATTTTATTCAGGTCCAGGCCTATAAGAAAACTGTTAAAGCTTTAGAAAAACAAAAGGCCTGGTACCAGCAAAATCAATTGGCTCTTGAAGAGAAAATTAAAGTTTTAGAAAGAGATTTGGAAAACACCACGAACAAGCTAAAATTTAATAAGAAAGAATATGTAAAGGTCATTGCTGAAAATGAGGGTCTACAAGCTAATTTAGATTCAGAGGTGGCTAGACATAATCAGTGGCAAGAACAGGCTAAAAACCTAGATAAACTGTGGAACAACTCTATGTCTGTTAAAACTAAGATGGGGTTAGGGTTCAAGGATTATATAAGACCAGATGAGATTTATGACCTTAATAAATATAGTGTTTTTAATCCTGTCACTGATGAAGAAGAAGATAAATATAGAAAACCTGTTAACTTTGTAAAACATGGTAAAATGCATTCAGTTCCTTCTTCTATAAATGGTATTGTTAGGCCACCCAACCCAGACTCAGACTCAGATGAATCACATATGACCTATGGTCAAAAGTCCAATGACTTATCAGACACTGGCAGTGAATCTAATACTTTTGTCTATTTTTCTTCCAGTAATAGGACTTCAGAGACCCAGTCTAAAGACTATGCCAGTTGTGGTTCAAGTGAAGAGTCTACTACACCCAAGTCTGCCTTTACCAAGCCTTTACCAGCTCACCAAGCCCCAAGAGTTGCTGTTAATGGATCTTCTTCAAAGCCAGTTTATTTTGAAAACATTTCATGTTCTGTTGAAAACAATTATGATTTTGATTGTGGTTTGAATAATTTTTTTTGTGAGAAGACTATTCATGTTTTGAACAAGCATTTTAAGAAGAAATCATATTTTGTTTGTGGGAGTACATTTCATCTTATCAAAGATTGTGATTATCATGAGAAACAGATGGGGGTTGGTACTAATCAACAGAGATATAGACATATGTGGAATGATGTGACCAACATTCCTTCGTTTTTTCCCTCTGGAACACATGTGAGGACCAGCAGAACTAATTCTGCTAGTAGACCAGTTACTGCTGGTAGACCAGTTCCTTCTGGTAACCCAGTTTCTGCTGACAGGCCATCTTCATCATGTTAGAGAAGAAATGTTTATAGGCCATTATACAGACCTACTAGTACTTATTTTCAAAATGGATAAAGGCCTGTTAATAATGAGCCATTGAATAAAAGGGGGTTAAGGTGGAATACTGCTGTTAAGCCCTCAACAGGTTGCTCTTGGACACACAATAGACCATGTTTCAAGGGTTCCAAGAATAATAGTGGATCTCATCAATCTGCAGGTTTTTCTAATATGATCCACAAGGCAGGCCCAAGTTAGTGATGGCTTGGGTCTCAATGTATACTAATGTTGTTGTATCTCTTTTAACTTGTAGGATGATCCTCATTCTAATAAAGATTTAGGAATTGTTGATAGTGGTTGTTCTAGGAGTATGACAGGGAACAGAGACAAACTTCATAATTTTGTATCTCTTCAAGGAGGTACTGTTACTTTTGGAGGAGGAGATGGTAAAATTACAGGGAAAGGAACTATTCGAACTTCTGAGCTAGACTTTGAGAATGTGTATTATGTGGAAGCACTGAGAAACTTCAACCTATTTTCTGTGTCCCAAATCTGTGACAAGAAAAACTTTGTGTTGTTCACTGATACTGAATGTCTTGTTCTCTCCAAAGATTTCCAAATACATGATGACAGTCATGTTGTTCTGAAGGTGCCAAGGAATCAAAACCTGTATACATTCAATCTCAATGAAGTTCAGCATGCAGGTGACTTAGCTTGTTTGGTGGCAAAAGCATCCTTGGATGAATCTAATAAATGGCATAGAAGGATGGCTCATGTTAATTTCAAAACAATCAACAAGCTGGCAAAACTTGGGTTAGTTCATGGACTTCCTTCCAAGGTCTTTACTAATGAACACAACTGTGTGGCTTGTAACAAGGGAAAGCAATACAAGGCTTCCTATAAGTCCATTACTGTTGTCCGCACCATCACTGAGCCCTTGCAGCTTCTTCATATGGATCTTTTTGGTCCTACATCCATCAGAAGCATTGATCACAAGTACTATTGTTTGGTGGTTACTAATGACTATAGTAGGTATTGTTGGGCATTCTTCTTGGGGACTAAAGATGAAACATTTCAGATTCTTCGAGACTTTATTGCCCTGGTGGAGAATCAGTTGACTAAAAAGGTTAAAGCCATTAGGTGTGACAATGGGACAGAGTTCAAGAATTCCAAATTAATTGAGCTCTGTGCTACTAAGGGGATAAAAAGGGATTATAGCACTGCCAGGACTCCACAACAAAATGGAGTTGCTGAAAGGAAAAATAGAACCATGATTGAAGCAGCAAGATCTATGCTTGCTGATTCTAAGTTACCTACCATGTTCTGGACTGAAGCAGTTAGCACTGCTTGTTATGTATTGAACAGGGTGTTGATAACTACTCCTCATAACAGGACACCTTATGAACTCTTGTCTGGCAAGATTCCTACCATTATCCACCTTAAGCCTTTTGGTTGTCATGTCACCATCCTTAACACCAGTGATCACTTGGGCAAATTTGAAGGAAAAGATGATGAGGGATTTGTAGTAGGCTATTCAGCTCATAGTAAAGCTTACAGGGTGTATAACATCTCCACAAAAAGGATTGAAGAGACACTGAATCTGAGATTTATGGAGGACAAGCCAAATGTTCAGGGAGCATGTCAAGAATGGTACTTTGATCTTGACTACTTAACTGATCACTTAGGTTATACTCGTTATAAATCTGATCTTCCTGCAGAACCACAAGATGCCCAAACTAACATTGCAGGTTCCTCAGATGATGAGTCTGATTCAGAGTCTGATGAACAACGTATAGTTGTTCCTTCCTTTCCTACTAACCATTTTTCAGGTCCAAAGAATCCAACTGCTTCTCATGTAACTTCAGGTGATCAGGGATATGCAGAAGAACTTGTGAAGCTTCAACGTCAAGAGCATGCAGCAAAGGATGATGTTGAAAAGTTTGGTTATGAATTTTCCAAAGACACATAGGAACTACTAAGGCAGTCAACTATTGAAGCCCGCAAGAACTTTGATGCTGCTGGTAGTATACCTGTTCCTGCTGGTAATGTGGCTGATTCTTCTGGTAATGGGTCAGTTTCTACTGATGTTGATGCTGCTGTTCTTGTTCCTGTTCCTTCGGCTAGTGAGACTGTTTCTGCAGTTCCCTCCAATACTCCATCTGTTGATAATTTGGGTTTAGGTGATTCTCCCACCAGATTTCCAACTCCATCTGATTTAGCCAATTCACAACATTCCAGCTCTGAAGTGGATGGCATTCATTATTTGTCAAGAACAAGCCTTTTTGATTCTTCTTCTTATGATGATGACTTTGGTCCCACTATTACTAATCTGGCCACATCAGTTGATGTTAGTCCAAATGTCACAAAGAGGATTAACACAGTTCATCCACAATCTCTAATCATTGGTGATCCTACTTCCTTTGTGCAAACTAGAAGCAGGGTTAAGAAGACAAGCTTTAGTGAATCTGCATTTCTCAGCTACATTCAGGATCAACATAGGAACAATCACATAGACTATCATCATTGTCTATTTCCTTGTTTCCTATCTCAAGTTGAACCTTCCAGTGTTGCACAGGCACTGGCAGATGATGATTAGGTAGCTGCTATGCAAGAAGAGATGCAACAATTTTTGAATCAAAATGTGTGGGAGCTTGTTCAGTTGCCTCCTGGTAAGTATGCTATTGGAACAAAGTGGATTCTGAAATGTAAAAGGGATGTAAGGGGATTGTAGTTAGAAATAAGGCTAGGTTGGTTGCTCAAGGTCACAGACAAGAAGAGGGTATTGATTATGATGAGGTTTTTGCTCCTGTTTCAAGAGTTGAAGCCATCAGACTCTTCTTAGCATTTGCTTCTTACATGGGCTTCATGGTCTATCAGATGGATGTCAAAAGTGCCTTTTATATGGTGAAATTAAGGAAGAAGTGTATGTCACTCAGCCCAAGGGATTTGTAGAACCTCACAATCCAGATATGGTATACAAAGTGGTTAAAGCACTCTATAGACTTCATCAGGCACCTAGAGCTTGGTATGCTAGGCTCTCTTCATTCCTACTGAAACATGGATACAGGAGAGGTGCTATTGATAAGACTCTCTTCATCAAGAAGAGCTCCAGGGATATCATTCTTGTGCAAGTATATGTGGATGACATTATCTTTCGTTCTACCAAAGAAGCTTCATGCAGGGAATTTGAGGATCTGATGAAAAGTGAGTTTGAGATGAGTGCAATGGGTGAGCTTACGTTCTTTTTGGGCCTTCAAGTGCAGCAGAAATCAGATGGCATTTTCATTCATTAGGAGAAATATGTGCATGACATCCTCAAGAAGTTTGATATGGAACTAGTTAGGACTGCAACTACTCCTTATGAAGCACCAAAGCCTAAGTCAACTCATAAACCAGATCCTGCTATTAATGTTCATCTCTACAGATCAAAGATTGGTTCACTCATGTATTTGACTGCTTCTAGGCCTGATATAATGTTTGCAGTCAGTGCTTGTTCCAGGCATTAAGTCACTCCTTTGACTTCCCATTTGACTGCAGTCAAGAAGATTTTCAAGTATCTCAAGGGTCAACCTAGGTTGGGTCTTTGGTATCCTAGAGAATCTCCATTTGAATTGGAAGCTTATAGTTATAGTGACTATGCTGGCGCAAACTTTGATCGAAATCTACTACTGGGGGTTGTCAGTTCTTGGGAAGGAGGTTAATCTCCTGGCAATGAAAGAAGCAGACCATTGTGGCTACATCTTCTACTGAGGCTGAATATGTTGCTGCTGCTAGTTGTTATTGTCAGGTACATTGGATTCAAAATCAGTTATTAGACTATGGGTTCAATTTTATGAACACTAAGATCTTTATTGACAATCAAAGTACCATCTGCATTGTTAAAAACCCTATTTTTCATTAAAGAACTAAGCACATTGATATTTGACACCACTTTATCAGAGATGCTAATGAAAAACATCTTATTCAAGTGGGTAAAATACATACTGATGAAAATGTAGCTGATTTATTGACTAAAGCTTTTGATGGTCCAAGGTTTCAATATTTGATTGTCCATATAGGCATGATCAACCCCTGATTGTTGTGTTTGAGGGGAGGATTAGGGCCTAAGGGGAGGTTTCTGGCCTAAGGGGAGGATTTATGTTGTAAATTTGTATATATGTTTGTTTTCATTGTGTATATATGTGTATATATTTGGGTTGTATGTTTTGTGTTCTACTAACCATCTTGCAGATCAAGTATCAAACAAACAATCAGTGGCAACAGAAAACAAAAGCGCAAGCATACAAGTTTTTTATTCATTATGAAAACACTACATTCAAAGATGCAGTGGGAACAGTACAAGACTCCACACATAACAAGCTTGACACAACACTCCTCCACACTCCAACTTCAATCTTCCAGGCTTCTTCAAGGCTTCCTCTCTGGCCTCCTGTTTCCCCATTCTGGCATCCTCTAATGCTCCTTTCCCCACCTGCTAACATATTCCCACGCTGGATTTGCTGCCAGACCCATCACAGTGGTTCTCTTGGCAGGGTTTGATGTGGAAGCTTGGGGCCTTGGAGTTGAAGGGCCTGGTGGTAGAGAAATAAGAGGAGCAACATTGGTTGTAGTTGAGTGGCCTATAGGTTGGATCATTAACCTCATCATCAATTTCTTCAGTCATGGCATTGAGCTCAGCACTGGATACTTCAAGCTCCTCATGTGGAGGAGGATTGGGCAGATCCTCTTATGAAGAAGTGTATGCAAATGGTGACCTGCTAGGAGGTTCTCTAGAGATGTAAGTCACACTGTTGGATGTACCAGGAGGAAAGTAGTTAAGCCAGTTTGGTTCACTGTCAGATGATGATATCTCAATAGGTTGGTTTGGGGAGTTGTTCATGGTTATTTGGTTGTTGATCGAGTTTGGTGATTAGGGTTATGTGTTTTGTTTGTGTGGTTGATGTTGCAAGGGGTTGGTTATATAGGCTTTTTGGAATCTTAGGTAGGTAGAATATATGGCTAATTTTGATGGTTGGAATTTGTATCGGTTAAAGTTCTGAGTGGAGACTGTTGAAGCACTGTTAAGATCAGAAGAATTGATTCTTTCTTCATTCCTTCTGATAGAGTGATTATTTCTGCTGATGAGTTTTGAATTCTGCTGATAGTAATGAAGTGGTAGCTGCGGTCAAAGTTAGTTGGTTTCTGCTGGCTGACTTTTCATTCCTGCGGGTTTTGTTGATTTGGGGATTTAGTTAAAGTCAAATTGGTCAAAGATTTTGTCTGATATTTTCTACCAATTTAACCGATTATCCTTGGTAACTCATTTAAATAATAAATCAGGAGTATCCCATAACCAAATTACACAATTCCCTCTCAATTTGAATTCAACTCATCTTCTCAATCGACATCAATGGCATCACTCGGGTACAAAGTAGATCACAATAAAGTTGCATTTCTGGAACATGCCAAAGGGAGTGACTTATATGACTCAATGATTGATTTTCTTATGCGCTCCAAGATCAGGTATGCTCTCACTTTCTCTCCATCAGTTGTTTATGACTCTCTTGTCAAGCAATTTTGGTCCACTGCTCATGAGCGATCTCCCACTGGTTCAACCAAGGAGATTGTGGCTACCATTGATGGAGAAGAGTATGTGATAACTGAGTCCCTCATTAGGACTCAGTTACAATTTCATGATGCAGATGGTCTCTTTGAGAATAATAAAGATGAGATTATTGATAACGCTACACGCGTCGTTCGGGGTCAAGGAAACTTCCTTTTCTTCGAGCAAGTTTTATAACACCCTAGGCAGTGAACCTAATCGTTGTAGTGTAGTAATTAGGGTAAGCCACGGGTATTGATATCGTTCTCTAGGGGAATAGGAATGCTAGTAAGGAGTTACTACGCTAAGGTTAAGGTTGAGGAAGATTATTTTTTTATCTTTTTATGTTTTATGAAATGGAAAGGTACGAATCTCGGGTATTGGATTTGGGGGGTTGGTATTTCTACCGATTACTCTACTATTATCTAATTATCTAAGCTAAGGTTGTGGGAGTCTATGTCTAATTAATGTGTGCTCGTATGATAGTTTAAAGATGTGTTTACTTAGTTTGTATTACTCCTTAATTATCTCCTATTGGTGGTTGAATTGTCACATCCTTATTCTTAGTTGCGTTGTGTGTCTAAAGTTGTAGGGTATGCGTTTCTCCTTAACTCTTTGAACTTACCAAAGGGTCTCGTCTACAAACCCACTAGGGATGATAAACTCCTACTCTAAGGCGCTCTTTGGATGGTTTAGCCTACAACTACTCAGGTAATTATATTCTAAGGTTCACAAAGATGAATCAAGCATTAAGTACACAATGAATGACCTATCGCATTACTAGATCATTAATCAACTAAGATAAGAAACAACCAATCAATATTCAATAATTAAGTTTCATACTTCCTAAGCAAACACACAAGTAAATTAGCCGGACATGGAGAACATGCAAGCATACACACAAATAATCAAAGACATAATTGAATTAATGAAGTAAAGACTTATCTTGATGTAAGATAGGGTTTAAAACCCTAAAATACTGTACAAGACACCTTAGGTTCGGTTTTAGGTTTTTACTCCAAAAGACTCTCCACACAAAGACTGAAAAATTCGGATTCTATATATAAGATTACATATGCGACGGCGTCACCTTATGTTTTGTGACGCCGTCGTGTCGCCGTCATTAGGGTTTCGTCTTGGCCACGTTAACCTTGCGACGACGTCACCTTATGTCCGTGACGCCGTCCTCTTCAGCTTCTGACGTCGTCTGGATTGCATCTAGGCCGTCTGAGTAGCGACGGCCTACTCTTTCACAACTAGACGTCGTCACTTGAAAATACGAGTTTTAGGTTCTGGACCGTCACAATAATTTTGGGACGGCGTCGCCATTAGCACCTGACGCCGTCGCCTTCTATTTTCAGCAACTGTGAGTGTCTCGATTTTGACTTTGGCCATTTTCTTCATATATTCGCGCCTTTTCGTCCAAATAAGTGCCATTCCAGCATTTTGCCTTCAAGAGACCTAAAAAGTGAAAAGGAACGATATTAAGCAATAACGGATACAAAAGTGATCAAATAAGGACTTAAACGACCCCTCAAAATGGTACCTTTTAAAACCTTATCAAATATCCCTACACTTGTTATTTGCTTGTCCTCAAGTAAATTATCTTTTAGCCAATTAATTTATAAGTTAGGGGTCATGAAGCATTAATTCAAAACGATCCGTAACACATATAAGTGATGAGTGTCTAAATACTCATCATTTTTGTACCAATTAGACTGCAAAAACATCTGAAAACACTCAGAAATGCATCAAAATGATAAAAATATCACAAATAAGTGTTTTATGTGTTTTAAATGCAAAAATATCAAAATCTGGTGAAAAACGTATCAAATTTGCATAATTGGCAGTTTTAGTCCCCCAAGTTTCAAAAGTTGTCAAAAACAGTCCCTGGTAAATCTAAATAAAGAGAAATGTTATTCAAGGTCCCTGAAATATTCTAATTTGTCAAAAATGGTCCTTGAATAAATCTTTTGTAAAATGGCAGAAAAGGTCCCTGAACTTTCAAAATTGGCAGAATTAGTCCCTGGAAAATGTGAAAATGGCAAGTTTGGTCCTTGTACTTTGTGAGATTGTCAATTTTAGTCCTTGGAACAACTTTTCAGTATTGGCAGAACAGGTCCTTGCAATTTCAGAAATGACAACACTAGTCCTTGTCTTTATTAATACCTTTACACCTATTTGACTTGTCATAACTCAAATGGACCCCTGCCAAAGCTATGTGACCACTGCCTTTTGACCCTTTCTCTCTTTTTGACCCCTGGTCAACCTAAGTCAAACAAACAGAGCTTCCCTCCCAAGTGGTTTTCCCTCCCACTTGACTGCAATGTCTGCATTCCATCTCCCAACACCATCACCACACCTTATCACCTTATCCCCTACCCATCATCACCCCTACTTATCAACCCCCCCCCTAGCTGTAAAGTCAGAAGGCCAAAAGTCAAAATAACAGGCTTTCCCGCCAAAACCATAAAATGGCTAGAATACTCAAAACTCTACCATTGGCTAGAAAAAGAGGTGGGATTTGATCTAATGGACACGTGGAAGCTGCTTGAACTATAAAAAGGAAGAATGAAGCAATGGAAGGCAGTAGATTAGTTTTAAAATTTCAATGTTTGTCGTTTTTAATTTTAATGTTTTAGTTTAGTGTAAAAGCTTCAATTCCCTGTTCCTTTGTACTCAAATTAAGGTATTTCATCAATATATTCTGTTTTTCAAGCTTAATTAAAGGTTTCATTTATGTTTCACATTTGAAGGTTTACTGTTGAAAATGTGATTTTTAAACTCTTGTTTTAAAACTGCTATCAGCTTATTTTTAAATCCCATTAAGCATACTTAAGCTTATTTAAGCTTTTGGAAAGCTTGGAAACCAGTTCCAATCTAATATGGTATATGATCAAAAAAAGTCAACAAAAGTCAAAAGAGGATGGGAATTGGATCTTGGGTTGTTGCAGTGACTGAAATGGGTTGGAAATAGCTTAGGATAGCTTAGGTTTGGGTTTGGTATTGGCCTGCATCAGCTGGCACATGTGAGTTTGTATTTCATGTTTTCAATTTCTATCCATTTTGCACAGTGGGCTTGTCTTTGTATTTGTGATCACCATTAATGTAAACCTGGTAATCTAGTTGTATTATGATCTTTTAGACCTAGTTTGATCAAAAGTGGTAGCTAAGTAGGAGTTTAGCTCAGATTTTGATTGCTTATCTATGTTTTAAGGTATGTTTGGATGAACTGATTTATCTGTATCTCAGGGTTGTTCAATACTTAAACCCTTTTGTTTTATACTTGATAAGTTCTATTTCACCTATATCTGTCTTACTTTTGCCTGAAAAACTTCTCAAAGTCAAATTCCCACTCATATAAGTCTCAGCAGTCAACTGTTGGAAATTTTGAAAGCCAAAAGTTTGTTTTGTGTTCCAATCTCATAGATATAGCTTGTCCTAGGTTTAATCTATCTTATAAGATCATTATCTGTCCACCATTTTGAATCAAAACTCAAATAAGTCAACTTTTCTTAATTGCTCAAAAAGTCAAAATGTTGAAAACCTGTTTTGGGGTCAGTTAGGAGGAATTTTCTTGAGCTCAGTTATGGGCCAATTCATATGAAACTTGTTGTTTTTAAAAGTCCTCCTGGTCTATTTGTTTATCTCCATTTTATTACAATTTTGTGAATTTTGTAGAAGCTTCAAAAGAGCTTGTGATTAAGGGACAAAGTGCCCTGTGCAGGGCATCAATTCTGCACAGGGGTTACACAGATTTTGCAGACCTTGCAATTGGCTCATTAGAGCTCCTCAAGGTCTGTCCTTGGGTTTATTGATAGCCACCCAGGTCTTGTACAAGTTCCAAGTTTCTTTCTTAAGTCTTAGCTTATTGAGTGGCTTGTGTTTGAGCCCAAACCTTGTACCCTCTCACTGTTTTTAGATCATAATCTCATTTCTCCAAATCTGTACAGCTTGTAATCCAGTGGGTAAGAGCAGTTGAGATTGGTTATTTTTAAGTTCATTTAGCTTATTATAGCTTCTCTTTTGGTTGGGGAGCCTTTGGATCCCATCTGCTTATCAAAGTGCTTATTTCAATAAGCACTTTGATCATCAGTTTCATAATCTGCCACATAACCCCATGATTTTCCATTTTTCTTAGCTTCCTAATATTATTTTAAGCTTTTCCTGAAATTTTCAGATTTTTCTAAGGTGTTTTGCTATTTTTCTTAATTTAAAATAGTTTTTAAGCATTTTTAATTAGCTTTAAATACAAATAATTAAGAAAAGGTTCAAAAAAATAATTTTTCATTTTTATTAAGTTAAGATAAATATAAAAACCCAAAAAAGTATTTTTCCATATTTTTCTTAGTTAAAATTGTATTTTTAAATATTTTAATTAGTTTTTAATAGTTTAAAATTCCTAGAAAATAGAAAAATAATCATAAAAATACAAAAATAGTTTTGAAAAGTCTATTTTGATATTTTAGACTTTTCCATTTCATAATTTTATTTTTCTAGCTTTATTTCCTAATTTCTTGTATTTTAGGTAATTATTTAATAGTAAAAAATAGTTTTTAATTAATAATAATTAGATAATTAGTTATAAAAATAATTTTCTTTTTCTTAAAATTTTCTTTTATCATTAGGATTGTAAAAATGTATTTTTCATATTTTTAGGATTTATATTGTGTAAGTTTCACTTTTTATTTTGTACGTTTACGTAATTTTTATTTTTAACGTAGGTTTTAAGTTTTAAACGTTCATCGATTTTAAAAATAGTGATAGCGTTTATTTAATAGATTTTATCTTTTTAATTTCCTTTAATTTGCATTTAAGCCATTGTAATTTGTCGGCTTATTCTGTAGTTATAATATCACTCACAATCTCTTTTCCCATTCAAATCTCTCGATCACTATACGTCTGACTATTCTCGCACAGCTCGTTGGGACTTAATGACCTGGGGAAACACTATACTCTCCTGATCTTCATTGCATTCGTGCTTGAGGTGTTTTAAGTTTGTTACGGTCTGCCATTCACAAGTGGTGGACTTGCGTGATAAAACTTGACGGTTCTGCGCGGATCAAATTTTTGGCGCCGCTGCCGGGGAGCAGTGCTAATAGTCTTACGTTTAGCAGATTAGTGATTTGAATAATCACTCCTTGTTCATACCATCTTTAAAAAAAAAAAAAAAAAAAAAAAAAAAAAAAAAAAAAAACCCAAAAAGATTTTCATTCTTAGTTTTTACATCATGTTTTTCAAAAATACCAAAAATATTCCTCTTTACCCTCTTACCCTTTTGATTCTTCATTTCTTACCCTCTGTAAACCTTTGATTCTTTCTATGTCTTATCCTCACCCTCTTGGATGTCAATGGTGTGGTGGTCCTTATAATGGTGGCAATTGCCCCAGTTGTAGCATGGTGGAATCAGGAAACGGGTCTGTCTATAACCAGGATCCCTATTCCTACCATAACACAACTGATTCATTCCATCAGCTACCACACTGTGAGACTCAGCAGTTTTACTGTTGTGAGTACTGTGGTGGTTCACACTACAGTTCTGATTGTCAATCGGGAAAGACGCTTGTCTATGAGCAGGTTCCTGATAACAATTATGACTACAACACATATGACTCACAGCCACACCAGTTTTACTGTTGTGAATATTGTGGAGGTCCTCATTCTAGCTCTGATTGTCAAACAAGGAATCCATTTCCTTGTAACAATTACGACTCTTCGTATCATGACCAACCTCCACAGTACCAAGTGAATCAGGCACCACCTCAGCCTGAGCCACTTCCTCAAAATCTTCTACTTGATCTTTTGGATTTAGTGAAAGATTTGAAGGAATGTAAACATCCCCAAAATAATCCAAAAGAAAAATCCATGGAAGTTTTGTTAGCTGAAGAGCGGACTGCTAAATTAGATTCCCAGATTGCCTTTGAAAAATCTGTTAAGGAATCAATTGCAAAAGAAAAAGCAGCCAAATCTAGCTCTCGATTCCGTTTCATTCCTGATGACGATGATGATGAAGTTACCCTTGATATTAGTCAACTTTGTACAGATTCATCAAGTTCATCAGTTGAAACTCCTTCCATGAAAAATCAGGGAGAAAAGACTATGATGGAATTACTAGCAGAAGAACAAATGGAAAGTATAAAACATATGTATGCTAGTCCTTCTAAACTCCCTCAGTCTGTTGTTATCACACCTGATATTCCCACTCACTCTCTGAACATGGGGGATGAGCATCTTGACACTGTTCCTGAAAAGGAATCGGACGAATTCATAAAGTCTAGTGTTGAGAACCTTGTCCCAATCCCGAGAGAGTCACAGGGAACTTCTGATCATGTGTGTGATTCTATCTCCCCTATTGAGTGTTCAAAAGATCATTTTGAAACTTTCTCCGATATTAGCGACGATTGTACTTCTCATGGAAACATCGAGTATGTTGAGACATCACTCCCTCAGACTGATGCTGATCATCATTTTGAGGAGTTCACCGATGAACTCACTCACATCAATCCACTCTTTGATTTCGAAGCCGATCTGGGAGAGACTGAAAGTCTCATTGATAATGATCGTTCACTCACTTCTTATCCCAACAGTCCAATTGAGAATGTTAATCACTTTGTTCTGAAACATTCAAAACTACTTTCACTAATCCTCTATTTGAATTCGACTCTGAATTCACTTTAATTTCTGAGAATCCATTCTTTGATACTCAGATTGAGGATAGTGATGAGTCTACAATGGAACAAGAATTCACAGATTTACATCTTGTGATTGATTCTCTTCACGAGGAGTTCGCCGGTGAACTCACTCATATCATATCTCCGCCGGAGTATGATAACTCCCAAATTGATCATGACACACCCGAGATTTGTCTTGATCACTTAAGCTTAAATGATGAGATTCATAATCCTGAAATTATGGATCCTCCTATGGATGAAGATGAGTTAGTCATGATGTTTGTCATGATTTTCTTTCTCTTCTTCACCTATCCCATAGCTTCTCCTGTTCTTCACTCCTTCGGGAATGAAGACATTATCTTTGACCCAGGCATTTCCATGTACCATTTGTGAGCCGGGTCTGTCTGTATCTCATCGGTGTGGAACTTTCACGTACTTCAATGTTTATCGAAACATCTTGAATGAAAGTCCGATGGAGATTGTCTCTTCCACTTACTTCCCCATGAACAAATTAATTCGGGGTCGAGTCAAGCTAGCGACTCGGAAATAAAAAACAGTAGCTTTACATGGGTTTTCACCCGTGTGTACCACCCTAGTGTGGGGGAGATGCCCCACATGTTGTATATAGATCTGAAAAATGAATGAAAATTGTAAATATTAAAAAAGAGAATAATTGTTGTGTTTCCACGCTTAGCTAGAATGTTATCTTTTTACGTTCTAAGTTTCGGCATAACAGCCGGTACTTTGAATATTGAGGACAATATTCATTTCTAAGTGTGGGGGGGAAATTCTGGCGAATTTTGATCATAAATGTACCCTTTTAGTCCCTTTTTCCCCCAAAATGGCCAAATTTAAAAATTTTTTTTAGTGGAAGTACTATGTACTAAACACAACAAATGGTAATCAGTCCACCATGTCTAACCCACATAAGGATTGGCTAATCCAGGAGCAAACGGCTCTTGGTAAAGATATCTCAAATCCGTTGACGGCTTGCAATTTGCCCAAAATTGTATGGTATTCAGCTCACCATATCCTTAAAAGTGAAGAGTTGGCTAGCCCGCAAGTTTATGGCTTGTGGTAAAGGCAGTGGAAAAACCATAATTGGTAATCAACTCACCAAAGATAATATTGATAATTTATCTAAGAGTTGGCTAGTCCAGAAGGGTACGGCTTCTGGTAAAGACAAAATCAAATCCGTTGAAAGCTGGTGGTTTGCTCAAAATCACATGGTTATCAGTGTACCATGGTTCTTACTTGAACTGAAACATTTGGCTACTCCAGAAGTAATGGCTTTTGGTAAAGAGATAAAATCCATTAATTTTTCTCAAAACATTGCTAGGGACTAGCAATATCTTAGTGTGGGGGATTGATGAGTGTCTAAATACTCATCATTTTTGTACCAATTAGACTGCAAAAACATCTGAAAACACTCAGAAATGCATCAAAATGATAAAAATATCACAAATAAGTGTTTTATGTGTTTTAAATGCAAAAATATCAAAATCTGGTGAAAAACGTATCAAATTTGCATAATTGGCAGTTTTAGTCCCCCAAGTTTCAAAAGTTGTCAAAAACAGTCCCTGGTAAATCTAAATAAAGAGAAATGTTATTCAAGGTCCCTGAAATATTCTAATTTGTCAAAAATGGTCCTTGAATAAATCTTTTGTAAAATGGCAGAAAAGGTCCCTGAACTTTCAAAATTGGCAGAATTAGTCCCTGGAAAATGTGAAAATGGCAAGTTTGGTCCTTGTACTTTGTGAGATTGTCAATTTTAGTCCTTGGAACAACATTTCAGTATTGGCAGAACAGGTCCTTGCAATTTCAGAAATGACAACACTAGTCCTTGTCTTTATTAATACCTTTACACCTATTTGACTTGTCATAACTCAAATGGACCCCTGCCAAAGCTATGTGACCCCTGCCTTTTGACCCTTTCTCTCTTTTTGACCCCTGGTCAACCTAAGTCAAACAAACAGAGCTTCCCTCCCAAGTGGTTTTCCCTCCCACTTGACTGCAATGTCTGCATTCCATCTCCCAACACCATCACCACACCTTATCACCTTATCCCCTACCCATCATCACCCCTACTTATCAACCCCCCCCCTAGCTGTAAAGTCAGAAGGCCAAAAGTCAAAATAACAGGCTTTCCCGCCAAAACCATAAAATGGCTAGAATACTCAAAACTCTACCATTGGCTAGAAAAAGAGGTGGGATTTGATCTAATGGACACGTGGAAGATGCTTGAACTATAAAAAGGAAGAATGAAGCAATGGAAGGCAGTAGATTAGTTTTAAAATTTCAATGTTTGTCGTTTTTAATTTTAATGTTTTAGTTTAGTGTAAAAGCTTCAATTCCCTGTTCCTTTGTACTCAAATTAAGGTATTTCATCAATATATTCTGTTTTTCAAGCTTAATTAAAGGTTTCATTTATGTTTCACATTTGAAGGTTTACTGTTGAAAATGTGATTTTTAAACTCTTGTTTTAAAACTGCTATCAGCTTATTTTTAAATCCCATTAAGCATACTTAAGCTTATTTAAGCTTTTGGAAAGCTTGGAAACCAGTTCCAATCTAATATGGTATATGATCAAAAAAAGTCAACAAAAGTCAAAAGAGGATGGGAATTGGATCTTGGGTTGTTGCAGTGACTGAAATGGGTTGGAAATAGCTTAGGATAGCTTAGGTTTGGGTTTGGTATTGGCCTGCATCAGCTGGCACATGTGAGTTTGTATTTCATGTTTTCAATTTCTATCCATTTTGCACAGTGGGCTTGTCTTTGTATTTGTGATCACCATTAATGTAAACCTGGTAATCTAGTTGTATTATGATCTTTTAGACCTAGTTTGATCAAAAGTGGTAGCTAAGTAGGAGTTTAGCTCAGATTTTGATTGCTTATCTATGTTTTAAGGTATGTTTGGATGAACTGATTTATCTGTATCTCAGGGTTGTTCAATACTTAAACCCTTTTGTTTTATACTTGATAAGTTCTATTTCACCTATATCTGTCTTACTTTTGCCTGAAAAACTTCTCAAAGTCAAATTCCCACTCATATAAGTCTCAGCAGTCAACTGTTGGAAATTTTGAAAGCCAAAAGTTTGTTTTGTGTTCCAATCTCATAGATATAGCTTGTCCTAGGTTTAATCTATCTTATAAGATCATTATCTGTCCACCATTTTGAATCAAAACTCAAATAAGTCAACTTTTCTTAATTGCTCAAAAAGTCAAAATGTTGAAAACCTGTTTTGGGGTCAGTTAGGAGGAATTTTCTTGAGCTCAGTTATGGGCCAATTCATATGAAACTTGTTGTTTTTAAAAGTCCTCCTGGTCTATTTGTTTATCTCCATTTTATTACAATTTTGTGAATTTTGTAGAAGCTTCAAAAGAGCTTGTGATTAAGGGACAAAGTGCCCTGTGCAGGGCATCAATTCTGCACAGGGGTTACACAGATTTTGCAGACCTTGCAATTGGCTCATTAGAGCTCCTCAAGGTCTGTCCTTGGGTTTATTGATAGCCACCCAGGTCTTGTACAAGTTCCAAGTTTCTTTCTTAAGTCTTAGCTTATTGAGTGGCTTGTGTTTGAGCCCAAACCTTGTACCCTCTCACTGTTTTTAGATCATAATCTCATTTCTCCAAATCTGTACAGCTTGTAATCCAGTGGGTAAGAGCAGTTGAGATTGGTTATTTTTAAGTTCATTTAGCTTATTATAGCTTCTCTTTTGGTTGGGGAGCCTTTGGATCCCATCTGCTTATCAAAGTGCTTATTTCAATAAGCACTTTGATCATCAGTTTCATAATCTGCCACATAACCCCATGATTTTCCATTTTTCTTAGCTTCCTAATATTATTTTAAGCTTTTCCTGAAATTTTCAGATTTTTCTAAGGTGTTTTGCTATTTTTCTTAATTTAAAATAGTTTTTAAGCATTTTTAATTAGCTTTAAATACAAATAATTAAGAAAAGGTTCAAAAAAATAATTTTTCATTTTTATTAAGTTAAGATAAATATAAAAACCCAAAAAAGTATTTTTCCATATTTTTCTTAGTTAAAATTGTATTTTTAAATATTTTAATTAGTTTTTAATAGTTTAAAATTCCTAGAAAATAGAAAAATAATCATAAAAATACAAAAATAGTTTTGAAAAGTCTATTTTGATATTTTAGACTTTTCCATTTCATAATTTTATTTTTCTAGCTTTATTTCCTAATTTCTTGTATTTTAGGTAATTATTTAATAGTAAAAAATAGTTTTTAATTAATAATAATTAGATAATTAGTTATAAAAATAATTTTCTTTTTCTTAAAATTTTCTTTTATCATTAGGATTGTAAAAATGTATTTTTCATATTTTTAGGATTTATATAGTGTAAGTTTCACTTTTTATTTTGTACGTTTACGTAATTTTTATTTTTAACGTAGGTTTTAAGTTTTAAACGTTCATCGATTTTAAAAATAGTGATAGCGTTTATTTAATAGATTTTATCTTTTTAATTTCCTTTAATTTGCATTTAAGCCATTGTAATTTGTCGGCTTATTCTGTAGTTATAATATCACTCACAATCTCTTTTCCCATTCAAATCTCTCGATCACTATACGTCTGACTATTCTCGCACAGCTCGTTGGGACTTAACGACCTGGGGAAACACTATACTCTCCTGATCTTCATTGCATTCGTGCTTGAGGTGTTTTAAGTTTGTTACGGTCTGCCATTCACAAGTGGTGGACTTGCGTGATAAAACTTGACGGTTCTGCGCGGATCAATAAGCCCCACAAAAGTCATAACAAGCACGGAAATTACATACTAGCACCTCACATGGGGTGTTTGGATACTCACATCTCTCTCGGGTGTATATATGAAATATAACAAATAGGAAATGGAAGATAAACACTCATAACCGGTCCTAGTACATAGATTACCATAGGCTTGAGAATAGATCAAACCTCCTTCGCTTTGGCGTAAGCACCTAGGAAAGACTATCAAAGAGGTCTTTTAAAGGATTGTAATGTTAGGCTTACGGTAGGGAAACAAGAGTTTGGTGGGATAGGCTATTTAGTGGTGGTAAGTCAAAAATCTCTATGTTACAAGCATATGAAGAATGGCGTTGCTAAGCCAAGACTCGACACTCTAAACTCTAGATAACTGAAATAAACAAACATAAATTTAAAAGATAGATGTAGGATGGTAGCCCGTATGTTTTTTTTTTTTTTTTTTTTTTTTTTTTTTTTTTTTTTTTTTTTTTTTTCTTTTTCTCTTTTTCTATTTTTTTTTTTTTTTTTTTTTTTTTTTTTTTTTTTTTTTTTTTTTTTTTTTTTTTTCATACACTTTTACTCTACCATCCTCTACGGTAACATCAAAATAATAGGGATTTATAGGAACATCCCTCCACTTGAGTTTTTATTACTCTAACACTAATTTGACCCGATTTGAAAAGATCAAAACACTTGGGGTACATTATTATGCAAACAAAGGGAATTTGAATTTAACGTTCCCTTCCCGTCATTTCATAAACTTTAACTTTTCCATGAATCCCAATCGTCCCAAAACTGTATACAAAGGATATGACTCGACTTAGCAACTTATGCAAGCAACTAGATAATTGAACTAAGGGTTTAGGGTGATAACAAATATTTGCACTAAAAGTGAGTGCATAAGGGGTAGGCTAAGGCGATTTGGGTGTATATTTGGGGGTGGGGTGTAAACAATGCTCTTCATTGATATTCCGGAAAAATCGAAACATCACGAGAACCGCGAAAAGGATAGGCTCTGAGGGGTTAACTAGGGGTATCGTGTACTAAAGATGAGTACAACGGAAAGGGTGTGGGGGAATTACTCAACCGATATGGAAGAAGTAATTATATTACGGGTATCAAACAAGGGTTATCCTAATGCCTCTTATCATTTAGTTATTCCTAACTACACAAGTGTAGCCTCACTTGCGATCTCGGAATGCATCACAAAACAAGTTCTAGAATCTAATATACTACCGGTTTACACTCTAAGCATTAAAGATGAATGCTTTAATTCCTACTAATCTAAGGGCGATCCTCACATTCTGGTGGAATTTAGGTGGTAAAGGGTTTTTGTGCTAGTCATATAACTTCCTATCCGTGAGACGCTTTTGTTAAGACTAATGGCCCACTCTTATATGTCATAAAAAATTTTAAATTTGGTGCCAAAATTACCCTAACCGACATTTTCTCATGGTTTATTACACAATCACATTTGGACAAAGCAAATAATCAAGGATAAGCATAGTTTCAAAGTTCCCGTTTTATTTTCCCTCCTTACACTTAAACTGAACATTGTCCCCAATGTTCCCCGAAAGTATCAAAGTTATGATAATGGAAGGTAATTAAAAACGAAAGAAACTAATACTCCCCTGATTAGCTCGGTAGGATCCGTGTAAAGTGGTGGTTAAATCCTTTTCAAGAAGAATTATTGCGTGAAAAGCTCCTCCAATCTTATGTAACTTCTTCTTGACAAACTAAACCTGCACACTTGAAGAAAACAAACGAAACCTTCGCGTAAAATCGGCGGTAATATTATATATAAGACTCGATTTAAACTAGGATATAATGCTTGTGGAATGGATGTTTACAGAATTTCTAAGAAAATTAAGACCTGGAAAATTCCAAAAATTTATAAGTAGCTCAGAAAACGAGAAAAAAGTAATCTGATGTTTTTACTCCTTCCTGACGCCGTCAGGTTGCAATCCTGACGCCGTCAGGTTATCCTGACAAAAACTGGTCTGCGATTTTCTGGAAAAAATTCTGGAAAATTTACATCTTTAGAATCTGGAAAAATTTCTGCAAAACATCCATTATGACTCGATACAAGCATTTGACTCGAACAAACAAACATAAATATCTTTTAGTTAATTGTTATTCTCATGTTTATGTTTCTTTTGAAAACGTGCGTAATCCTCCCTACACTTATCCCTTATGTAAAATACCTTTATATGCAATTAAGACGAGGTTAAAAACAAAATAAAGCATTTTTACAAATTTAAACATGAGGATAAACAATTAATAAAAGATATATGACTCTAACAAGCAAACAATTAAGCATGGGTTGCCTCCCACGAAGCGCTTTTCTTTATTTAAGAGTCTTGTAGCTAGACTCATAGTCGTGCTCCTACGTTTTCTCATTACCGCCCTCTTGACGGTTTCTAATGGGAGATTCCATGTTGTAGAAGTGCCCTAAAATGCGCTTCTCTAAGAGTTCATCCTCTCCCCAATCGGTCCTATATTCCGGTCCTAGGCTCAAGCAATCCTTATAGAATCCGAAATTCTTAGCCATAACATAATCAACACCCTTCTCCCTATCCTCATCATTCCTATAATAGACCGACAGTTTAAGTTCCTTTTCATCATTAGAGAGTGATGAAAACTTCTCAATCTTAAACGGCATTTGGTAAGCTATGTCATCGGTCTCATTCTTGAATCGCACTACTCCTAACGAGGGGTCATAGGTCATCCCGGTGCTTTCTATGAAAGGTTTTCCTAGAATAACATGGGACAAGCTAGGGTCTATGGCCGTGCTAATATCATCCACAATTATGAAATCCGTAGGAAACGTGAAACTACCTACATAAACGGGCAATCCCTTAACTCTTCCTAGAAAATTGCAACTAACATTAGGATCATTGGGGTCTTGCCTAGTTGGAATAGGCTTCTTCAATATCCAATTGTAATAGGTGCTAGTCATTATGTTGATTGGGGATTTGCGATCAATGTAGGCTTTTGCCACAAAAAGGTGTCCTATGACACATGGTATGTTAAGATTCCAAGGGTTCCCAAACTTGATTCGAGGACTTTTCCTAACATACATGTGACGGAGGTCACGCACTAAGTGAGGGTGGCGAGATAGTTCTTCTTCCGTAGGAAATTTGTTGAAATAGTCAATGTCTACTTCATCTACTTCCTCGGGTGTTTCATCATCCACAAGTGTATAGTCCTCTTTGTCATTTGTTTCATTAGGTTCAACTAAGGCGATGGTATTGACGAATTGGACATACTTCGTTAGCTTGCTTGGATCCTTAATCTCTATACCTGAAGGCTCGGGAGTTGAGATAGCACTAACCTTCTTATCACTATTAGCTATGGCTTTCAAAAGGTTGTCTATTTTCCTATCCATCTCGGCTTGTTGATGGTTAAAGCAGTCCGAGCTTAGCCATTTGGGTTTCTTGGGATGCAACTAGGTTTTGCAACATCCCTTCGACATTTTGTTGGTTAGGACCGTTAGGTGGGGGCCATGAGAAATCATTAGAGGTGAATTCTTTGGTTTGTCCCCAGTAGAAGTCGGGCTTGCCTTTCCATGCCTCTCGGGTTTCATTGAAATTCCTAGGTCCGGGTGTTGTAGGGAATCTTCCTCCCGTTCCATTAATACGCGAGGATGCGTAGTCAACGGAAGCATGTTCTGGGGAGCGAGTGCTGTTGCGCGTGTTATGAGGATCACAACACAGCTCACACGAGGAAGAAGCTTTGTTCACATGGTGTGAAGATTTAGAAGTTTCGTATGAGCTCATGAGGAATCTAACTTGATCTTCAAGTTCGATCATCCTACGGTCGGAAGGAGGCAAGGAGATTGCCTTAACGGTTTTGGGCAGCTCACGGGGGTCATCCCAACTTTCGTTGTCATAGAGGGCGAGGTCCTCTATTATACCCCATGATTCTTCCGCAGTGAGATCACTAAGTTTTCCACCGGCCGCTTGGTCAATGGATCGCTTAGTGGGGAAGTTGACATGATCATAAAAGATTTGGACTTGGAGCCAAAGATCAATGCCGTGATGAGGGACTTTATGAAGTAAGTCCTTGAATCGGGTCCATGCTTCGTAGAGAGATTCACCTTGACGTTGTTGGAACATCAAGATGTCATTCCTAAGCTTAGTGGTTCTCCCCGGTGGGAAAAATTGAGCAAGGAAGCGAGAAGTAAGATCATCCCAACTTGAGATGGAGCCGGCAGGAAGTCGCTCAAGCCAATTACTAGCTTGGTCCCGTAGAGAGAATTGGAAGAGACGCAGGCGCGTGGTCTCCCGAGTAGTAGCATCAAGGTCGATGGAATCGACGATTTTGAGGAAATCCCTCAGATTCTGATTTGGATCTTCGGAACGAAGTCCATGGAATGCACATCCGTTTTGCACCAACCGGATGGTGTCGGATCGCAGGGCCGTAGTTTAGGCTTGGTCGGGAAGCTCAATGGTGTTCCTATAGCCTAGGTGGCTTGGTCTCGAGTATTCACCAAGAGTACGGGCTCTTGGCGGGTCATTTGGTGGTAGGTTGATCAATGGTAGTGGGTTATCACCTTCCATGATGAAAAGTGATGTGGTTACGAACAAAGGTCACGAAGAAGGGGGATAGACTAAGAGAAAGCTAAAAAATTGAGAAAAAATTACTTGATAGGAATCAAGCAAAGAACCTAAACGATGTGGACTACTAACTAGCTATTCTAGTCCCCGGCAGCGGCGCCAAAAACATGATAACGCTACACGCGTCGTTCGGGGTCAAGGAAACTTCCTTTTCTTCGAGCAAGTTTTATAACACCCTAGGCAGTGAACCTAATCGTTGTAGTGTAGTAATTAGGGTAAGCCACGGGTATTGATATCGTTCTCTAGGGGAATAGGAACGCTAGTAAGGAGTTACTACGCTAAGGTTAAGGTTGAGGAAGATTATTTTTTTATCTTTTTATGTTTTATGAAATGGAAAGGTACGAATCTCGGGTATTGGATTTGGGGTGTTGGTATTTCTACCGATTACTCTACCATTATCTAATTATCTAAGCTAAGGTTGTGGGAGTCTATGTCTAATTAATGTGTGCTCGTATGATAGTTTAAAGATGTGTTTACTTAGTTTGTATTACTCCTTAATTATCTCCTATTGGTGGTTGAATTGTCACGTCCTTATTCTTAGTTGCGTTGTGTGTCTAAAGTTGTAGGGTATGCGTTTCTCCCTAACTCTTTGAACTTACCAAAGGGTCTCGTCTACAAACCCACTAGGGATGATAAACTCCTACTCTAAGGCGCTCTTTGGATGGTTTAGCCTACAACTACTCAGGTAATTATATTCTAAGGTTCACAAAGATGAATCAAACATTAAGTACACAATGAATGACCTATCGCATTACTAGATCATTAATCAACTAAGATAAGAAACAACCAATCAATATTCAATAATTAAGTTTCATACTTCCTAAGCAAACACACAAGTAAATTAGCCGGACATGGAGAACATGCAAGCATACACACAAATAATCAAAGACATAATTGAATTAATGAAGTAAAGACTTATCTTGATGTAAGGTAGGGTTTAAAACCCTAAAATACTGTACAAGACACCTTAGGTTCGGTTTTAGGTTTTTACTCCAAAAGACTCTCCACACAAAGACTGAAAAATTCGGATTCTATATATAAGATTACATATGCGACGGCGTCACCTTATGTTTTGTGACGCCGTCGTGTCGCCATCATTAGGGTTTCGTCTTGGCCACGTTAACCTTGCGACAGCGTCACCTTATGTCCGTGACGCTGTCCTCTTCAGCTTCTGACGTCGTCTGGATTGCATCTAGGCCGTCTGAGTAGCGACGGCCTACTCTTTCACAACTAGACGTCGTCACTTGAAAATACGAGTTTTGGGTTCTGGACCGTCACAATAATTTTGGGACGGCGTCGCCATTAGCACCTGACGCCGTTGCCTTCTATTTTCAGCAACTGTGAGTGTCTCGATTTTGACTTTGGCCATTTTCTTCATATATTCGCGCCTTTTCGTCCAAATAAGTGCCATTCTAGCATTTTGCCTTCAAGAGACCTAAAAAGTGAAAAGGAACGATATTAAGCAATAACGGATACAAAAGTGATCAAATAAGGACTTAAACGACCCCTCAAAATGGTACCTTTTAAAACCTTATCAATTATCTCAGGACTAACCAGCTTAGGGTATCCCTATGATGGGAAAATCATTTGGTATAAAAATAAGTTTTGCCCTAAGTGGAGGTTTTTAGTCCATACCCTGCTTCAGTGTGTTAGTCCAAAATCTGGGGGTTGGGATCAGTTTTCCAGTTCTATTGCAAATGCTATAATCTGTTTGGCCCATGGTAGAAACTATAATTTTTCAAGATATATTTTTGAGGAAATGCTTAAGAATATAAAGGATACAAAACATAAATTTCTGATGTATCCTAGATTTCTACAAATGATATTAGGCATTGAAACCTCTGATCAAAGTCCAAGGGTCATTACTAAATTAACTGCTAAATTATTTGCAACTATGAAAACAAATTTTGCTGGAGAACATAAACCCCTGCTACCCACTATGTTGTCTGGTGTCAATGTTGCTGCTGGTACCTCTGCATCAGTTGCTACTGATGACCCACAACCACCTTCACCTCAACTTGCTGCCCCACCATCACCAGAATTTGTTGCTCCTGAGGAGCCAGTGGTTGCCTCTGAGTCACAGGGACAAATTCCTGTTGAGACTCAGGTCAATCCTGACCAACCTTTTGTTCAACCTGCTAGTCCTCCTAGACATTACTTTGAGGATGACACCACTTTTGGTGATGATTTTCATGTGTCTCCTCCTAGGTCCAATGAAGCTCCTAATACCTCAGGTAATCTTGCTGGTGGAGCTGAGGATCCTAATGTACTAATGAATATGTCTAGTTTACTCAACAGGTATGTCAAGAAGGTTGATGATTTAGAGCTTCAGCTTAAAGAATCCAGGGAAGAGCTTAAGGAGACCAAGCAGACTCTTGGTGGAGTTATGGTTAAGTTGTTGAAGAGGGTGACAGATTTAGAGGTTAGGCTGAATAAAAGGAGGAGCAGAGTTGTGGTTTCTGACGATGAGGAGGAACAGGGTATTGAGAGGGTGAATATTGATTTTGAGGCCCTACATGTTTTGGCATCTGTTTCACTAGGAGAGACACAAGCTCAGAAGGATCCAGAAGTTTAAGTGTTTCAAAGGAGGCAGAGTATAAAGAGGAGTTATCTCAGTCAAATGACCCTCAAGGCTAACATGGTGGATTCTTCTGATCCTTCTGGTGCTGCTGAACATGTGAACATTCCTCCTAAATCTGTACTACTGAGACGGTGGGTGAGGATAAGGAATCATCAGATCCTGCTCACAAGTTTGTTGCTGCTGTTAAGTCATCTGTTGCTTCTGAAGTTTCTAAGTCTATTCCCTCTGATCCAAAGGATGATTCTGTTAAGGTTGAGCCCATGCCTGCTTCTCAGGTTGATAAGGGAAAGAGTAAAGTTTTAGAAGAAGGTATGGACTTTGATGCATTTAAAGCTGAACAGGCTAGGCTATTGAGACTTCATGAGATTTCACAACGTGATGAGGAAGTAGCTGCACAGACTCATGCTACTTATGATGCAGAGTTTCAAAGTCAGTCGTACAAAGTTCCTGAGGTCACCCCACAGAGAAGGAAAGAATTGGATGATCTTGCTCTAAGATTTACTGATGATACTTGGAGTCAATTGGCGGGTGATGTGTCCAACAATCCAACTCTTGCCCAATCAATATTGGGTGGTGTCTTTGATTCTGAGAACTATGTTGATGACATTATGGCTCTAGTGAATCAGAGAAAGAAAGCAGATGCAGAACGCAAGGCTAAAGCAAAAAGGGACAAACCTCTCTCTCAAGCTGAATAGAGGAAACATATGAGAGAGTTTGTCAAGAATACAAGTTCTGCTGTTTATAATACCGGCTGGACTATGGCATTTGTGAAATCCCTGCCTGATGCTCAGTTAGTTATAGAGTATAACACTATTCTCTCAAGGCTGGAAAGGATGGTCTCAATCCATATAACAGGGTGAAGCGCTCTCAATCTCTTCTGGAAGGTCCTGACTCTAAGAAATTAAAGACTACTGATGCTTCTGATAATGCTTCAATTCCTACTGAGGAGACACCAGCTGATATAACTTCATCTATTCCCTCTGATGGTAATCCAAAGGTTTCTGCTGAAATTCCTGCATCAGTTTCTTCTGATTTTGTATCACCTAAAGAAGACATGGGACTTTCTGTTGATGAGACAGAGCATGTGTCTACTCCTGTCTTTCCACAAAATCCACCAGTTGCCTCACCTGAAAAGGAATCCGTTGTTACCTCTGGAGTTAAACATGATGATGCTACTTCTTCTCCTTCATCCATTTCTGGAAGAAGACAGAAGAGTCTAGCAAGAAAGAAGGAGAGTTCCTTTGATCTTCAGGCCCCTGAGAGTTCTTTTATAAAGGAGTTTGAGGAGGATGATTTTGATGAGGAGCTGGTAGTTTGGTCTATGTTGATGAGATGGGAACTCACACCTACTAGTATTGTTGGTTTGGGTGATTGTAACTCTGTCTATTGCAAGGATGGTTCTGTTAGGCATTTTACTTTTCTTTCTGAGATCCTTAATTTTTTGGATAGACAAGATCTTATTGCACTTTATGGCATGGTGTCAAAACACTTTGAATCTCATCCTAAAACAGGTGCTGGTTTGTTGTTGTTGGGTGATCTTCAAGTGTTGTTTGATTCTAATTATCAAGATGGTGCAGGGTTTAGGATTTGGGAAGGTCAGAATCAGTGGAAGGTTTTTAGTTGGACATTTTATCCTTTGGCCAGTGTTCATGTGGTGCAGACTTGGTCTGGGGTCTATGTGTATATGTTTTCAGATCAAGACTACCCTTTGTCTGTACCTTTGCTTGAGCAGATGTTGAAAAAGAAGTTGGCTTTCTCTACTGCTCCTGTTGGGAATGATATGATTAATGCAGAGCAGTTAGTCAAAAGGATGAAAGATAAACTCATTACTGCTTCTGTTGATCCTTCCAATTGAAGTCTGGTATGTTGTTCTATATTTTATTTCTTTCATATTTGTTTTCTTTTGTGTTTTAAAAAAAAAAAAAGAAACTTGTATATATTGTATGTTTACTAACTTTCATCTTTAAGGATCCTGTTGTACATTTGGGTTTCCTATATGGTTTTAACTCACCATGTATTGCGGGACAAAGGGTTAACTTACTATAGGGGTACGGCTCTAGTGAGTATTCTCAAATCCGTTGATAGTTGCTGATTTACTCAAAATCAGAGGGTCTATCAATGTACCCTGGTCTCACACACCAAACATTGGCTACTCCATGAGCAAACGACTCTGGTAAAGAGATCTCAAATCCGTTGGATGGTTGACAACTTGCCAATAAGTTGTATGGTGCTCAACTCACCATGTCCTCATAGATGAAGAGTTGGCTAGCCCACAAGTTCATGGCTTGTGGTAAAGGCAGTGGAACACCATGACTAGTCCTGAGTTAACGGCTTCAGGTAAAGACAAGTCAAATCCGTTGATGGCTATGATGGTTTGCCAAAAACCATTAGGGTACTCCAACACACCATTGATTCACGTTCTAAGTGTTGGACTGGTACTTGGTTCACCAGGGTGATGTCATGATTCCACTCAAGGACCAGATAGCCCAAGAGTGAGTAGCTACTTGGTAAAGGCTTCTCAAATCTACTCTGGTTACTGATGCTGATGGTTCCTGATGCTGCTGGTCTAGAAGTTGTTGATGGGATCTTGGTCTTCATTGCTGTTTTTGGTGGTTCTAGGTGTTCTACTGATTACATCTATGGTTTCAGTTTCTGGTTCTACTCAATCCTCTTTCATGTTAAAGATCTATCTGGAAACTTGAAGTTAACCAAGTCAAATTCAAGTTTAGGGGAGGATTGTAAGGAATTATGTAACAGTGGGTTCATGCTGATAAAGGATCCTGCTGATAGAGTTATAGTTTTTGCTGATTGTGTGGTTCCTGCGGATAGTGCAGTTCCCACGGATAGTTATTTTGTTTATGCGGATATGTAGTTTCCGTATTATTAGTTATTTAGTTACGATATGCATGAGTTAAATTAGGAATAGATAGTGGATATCTTTTATGTGATTAGCAAGCTGCAACATTAGGGTTTCTTGTACTATAAAAGAAACTAGCGGGCTAGGGTTTGATGTACGTTTTTCAATAACATTGTTAGTAATTTAATATAGATCCATAGAGGATCAAGTTATTGGTGTTTATTGTCTTCTTGAGTATTGTATTTATTTTCCGCGTGAATACAATTCTAGTAAAGGTTCTCCATAGTTCTCTTGTGATTACACAGGTTCAATATACTCTCTCTAAGGCTCATAAGATCTATCTGGGACTGATCCCAACAAACACCTATTGCCAAACGCCCCTTTCCTAAGAGCAACCACAACATACAACCCAACTATCAACATATCGGTTGGAATCAAAACTTCTCTAGACCATATCAAACTACATATTACATGCCCTGGAACCCTTACCCATCATTTCCATATATGAACTAAGTAAATGGTATGTTTAACCAAAACGGACCCATGAGATATTGGGGACCAAATGCTTGATTTATTTGTGTCTTAGGTATGCTTGAAAGTTGGATTAGAACCTGATGAATGGATAAAAGATAGTGGATGTTCACGACATATGACGGGCAACAAAAACCTCTTCTCTACATACCAAGAGTATGACGGAGGTAATGTCACTTTTGGTAGCAATCTCAAAAGCAAAATCATTGGCAAAGGTACGATCGCTCATAACTCCCTAACTATTGAAAATGTTGCTCATGTCGATAGGTTAGGATTTAACCTACTTAGTATTAGCCAATTATGTGATAAAAAGTATAAAGTACTATTTGAAGAAAATGGTAGTAAAATACTTAAAGATGGTATCACCATAGCTAATGGAGTTAGGAAAAATAACATATACGTCATGAAAATAGATAAAACATCTAATGACAAACTTTGTCTAACAACCTTAGATGATAACTCAACTCTTTGGCATAGACGCTTAGGTCACGCTAATATGAGACTTATCCAAAACCTATCTTCAAAAGAGCTAGTAAGAAATTTACCAAAACTAAAATATGACCAACACTTTTGCGACGCTTGCAAAATTGGTAAACAAACTCATAGTAGCCACAAGGCTAAAAACATGGTGTCCACATCTAAGTGTCTAGAACTTTTGCATATGGACTTATTTGGTCCATCCGCTATAAGAAGCTATGGAGGCAACTTATACACTTTGGTCATAGTAGATGATTACTCAAGGTTTACTTGGACATTATTTTTGAAAACTAAAAATGAAGCTTTTGATAAATTTGAAATTCTTAGCAAGAAAATTCAAAAATCAACTAGGTGTTAACATTGTGTCGATCCGAACGGATCATGGTCGTGAATTCAACAATGAAATACAATTTGGAAACTTTTGTGATACAAATGGTATAACACATAACTTCTCGGCTCCTCGAACACCTCAATCTAATAGAGTTGTAGAACGCAAAAATAGAACCATTCAAGAAATGAGTAGAACAATGCTTAATGAACAAAACATTCCTCAAAAGTTTTGGTGTAACGCCGTTGACACTTCTACATATATTTTAAATAGAATCTTAATACGTCCTTTCCTAAACAAAACACCATATGAATTATATAAATGAAAAAAAGCAAACTTTAGGATATTTTGGAGTGTTTGGATGTAAATGTTTCATTCTTAATACTAAAGACAATCTCACCAAGTTTGACCCAAAGTCTTATGAAGGTGTATTTCTTGGTTACTCACAAACTAGTAAAGCTTACATTGTCTTAAACAAAGAAACAATGAGAGTCGAGGAATCGTTGAACATAACATTCGACGAAAGTCCACCTCCCTC